>CAXAQU010000296.1:32500-35000 GCA_963971155.1 Anthrax anthrax
AGACACAAATACCTACATTAAGGTATTAAATGTCATTATAATAATATTTAGACGAACTATGAATACCATACCCTAATGGTACCATAAACGGCTATATATATTTTTAACGGTTGACATATACCTTTGACATATGTCAATATTGGTGTGTACAATTGGTACAGCACCAAACATGTATATGTTTGACAAAACCGAAATGCTCAGAAACTGTAAAAATTTGTTCATTTATATGAACTTTTTTTTTATTAATACATTTATATTAAAATAAATGTTATTAATTATTAATACTAATCAGTTTGACTAATAATGCATAATAATTTATTTAATTAATTAAATTTTTTTCGAATTATTAATACTTTTTTTAAAAAATATCTTCTAGCCGAGTATACATAACCCGATGGTACCATAAACGGCTATATATATTTTTAACGGTTGACATATACCTTTGACATATGTCAATATTGGTGTGTACAATTGGTACAGCACCAAACATGTATATGTTTGACAAAACCGAAATGCTCAGAAACTGTAAAAATTTGTTCATTTATATGAACTTTTTTTTTATTAATACATTTATATTAAAATAAATGTTATTAATTATTAATACTAATCAGTTTGACTAATAATGCATAATAATTTATTTAATTAATTAAATTTTTTTCGAATTATTAATACTTTTTTTAAAAAATATCTTCTAGCCGAGTATACATAACCCGATGGTACCATAAACGGCTATATATATTTTTAACGGTTGACATATACCTTTGACATATGTCAATATTGGTGTGTACAATTGGTACAGCACCAAACATGTATATGTTTGACAAAACCGAAATGCTCAGAAACTGTAAAAATTTGTTCATTTATATGAACTTTTTTTTTATTAATACATTTATATTAAAATAAATGTTATTAATTATTATTACTAATTAGTTTGACTAATAAAGCATAATAATTTATTTAATTAATTAAATTTTTTTCGAATTATTAATATTTTTTTAAAAAAATATCTTCTAGCCGAGTATACATAACCCGATGGTACCATAAACGCCTATATATATTTTTAGCGGTCGACACTATCTTTGACATATGTCAATATTGGTGTGTACAATTGATATAGCACCAATCATGTATATGCCGAAATGATCAGAAAATGATCAGAAATTGTAAAAATTTGTTCATTTATACATTTATAATAAAATAAATGTTATTAATTATTATTACTAATCAATTTGACTCATAAAGCATATTAACTTGTTTAATTAATTCAATTTTTTTCTAATTATAAACTTTTTTTTAAAAAAAATATGTTTTAGCCGAATATACATAACTCACTCACTCACTCACTCATTTACTCACATTAATCACTTGATTAATTAAATTAATTTTTTTGTATTTACGTTTGAAGTATTAATATGAAGTATGAATTTATTATATACATACTATATGTACTACTATTTAATTATAATAATATATTTTTTATAATATATATAAGCGGATAAATCTCTTTGAGGTATTATATAGTATGTATGATTTTAAATTATTATTAAAATTTTTCAAAAAATTTTTTTAGATAATTTATGCTTTTTATTACTTACTTACTTTCTTTCTTTCTTTCTTGATAAATATATATATATATATCTATATATAAAGTACATGTCATACATAGGTTTTAGGAAACCGAAATGCTCAGAAACTGTAAAAATTTGTTCATTTATATGAACAAATAAATGTAAAATAAATGTTTATAATAAAATAAATGTTATTAATTATTATTACTAATCAGTTTGACTCATAAAGCATATTCATTTGATTAATTAATTCAATTTTTTTTAAATTATTAACATTTTTTAAAAATGGAAGAGCCGACATCAAAAAAATATATGGAGAAATATCATCATGTACTTTTCAGGTATAAATTTATTATATACCATCAGTTTGACTAATAAAACATAATAACTTATTTAATTAATTAAATTTTTTTCGAATTATTAATATTTTTTTAAAAAAATATCTTCTAGCCGAGTATACATAACCCGATGGTACCATAAACGCCTATATATATTTTTAGCGGTCGACACTATCTTTGACATATGTCAATATTGGTGTGTACAATTGATATAGCACCAATCATGTATATGCCGAAATGATCAGAAATTGTAAAAATTTGTTCATTTATACATTTATAATAAAATAAATGTTATTAATTATTATTACTAATCAGTTTGACTCATAAAGCATATTCATTTGGTTAATTAATTCAATTTTTTTTAAAATTATTAACATTTTTTAAAAATGGAAGAGCCGACATCAAAAAAATATATGGAGAAATATCATCATGTACTTTTCAGGTATAAATTTATTATATACCATTTAACCATAATAATATACTTTTTATAATATACATATATAAGCCGATACCTATCTTTGAGGTATGGCTTGTGTGTACATACATATACACCCATATTTCGCTATACGGCCGCTCTTTAAAAGGCATTTCGGT
>CAXAQU010000296.1:37500-40000 GCA_963971155.1 Anthrax anthrax
TGAGAAGTTTGCGTGACCCTACCATAGATTTTCAAGGTCCGAGGAGAAAATATCGACACAGCAGTAAATGCCATGCTCTTCTAGTCCATCTACCATATCTCTCTTCGAAAGACTTCCATGGTAGTACGACTATAAAACAGAAAAGAAAACTCTTTCGATATCTCTCGACGGCTTCTCTATGGTTGTTTCTGTTACCAGGATGAGCATAAAAGCCCATATTTAATAACAAACGTATACTCAACAGGTTACGGAATTGGAACCGTATTCCCTTTCGCTCATATAAATTTATAAGTGTATTTATATTATATTATTATATATATAACTTATACAATTTTCGGCTTTCGCCTTGAACTTAGGACCGACTAACTCGTGATCAACCACTGTTCACACGAAACCCTTCTCCACTTCAGTCCTCCAAGGTCTCATTCGATTATTTGCTACTACCACCAAGATCTGTACCAATGGCGGCTCCATGCAGGCTTACGCCAAACACTTCTACGCACACCATTGTACCCTCCTACTCACTAAAGCTTCAAAATTTATATATATATTATATATATAAATCATATGCTTTAGCGGTAATGTATAGGCATACAACTTGAGCGCCATCCATTTTAAGGGCTAGTTGCTTCGGCAGGTGAGTTGTTACACACTCCTTAGCGGATTACGACTTCCATGTCCACCGTCCTGCTGTTTTAAGCAAGCAACGCCTTTCATGGTATCAGTATGAGTTGTTAATTTGGGCGCCGTAACATTACGTTTGGTTCATCCCACAGCGCCAGTTCTGCTTACCAAAAGTGGCCCACTGGGCACAATATATCATAACCTAAACCTTCATTTCAAGTAAGGTTAGGTTCTTACCCATTTAAAGTTTGAGAATAGGTTAAGGTCGTTTCGGCCCTAAGGCCTCTAATCATTCGCTTTACCAGATAAGATTATTTTTAATAATATTTAATTGCACCAGCTATCCTGAGAGAAACTTCGGAGGGAACCAGCTACTAGATGGTTCGATTGGTCTTTCGCCCCTATACCCAATTCTGACAATCGATTTGCACGTCAGAACTGTTTCGGTCTTCCATCAGGGTTTCCCCTGACTTCAACCTGATCAGGTATAGTTCACCATCTTTCGGGTCACAACATATATGCTCAAGGTACGCTCTAGTTAAAAACAAAATAATATTAAAAATATTATAATGTATAACTGTATTGAACGCCCCAGGATGGAATTAATATTTTATATTAAATATTAATTAATCCCATATTTTTATTAAAAAAGTTAAGTTAATTTCGCCTTTAGGTTTTAAATATACCCAATGACTTGCACACATGTTAGACTTCTTGGTCCGTGTTTCAAGACGGGTCCCGAAGGTATCCTAAATCTATCGCATTGTTAATCATATAAACGCATATAATATAAGATAATGATTATATCATAATCTTAATTATAACATCATATGATGTTAGCGTTATATATTAAAATCTGTCAATAATTTATCCGATACTGTATTTAAATTGGTCTTTATCCCATTTAATTCTTTAAATAAAAATTAAATAATGGATAAACATATTACCAAACAGATCTTATGATAAATTTATATATAATATTAACAGATTACAATGTCTTTTTATATAGAAAAAATGCACACCATTCATATATTATTTATAAAAAATAATATATTATTAGTGATGAATTTTCTATATTAGATATTTAGGTTCATCGGGCTTAACCTCTAAGCAGTTTCACGTACTATTTAACTCTCTATTCAGAGTTCTTTTCAACTTTCCCTCACGGTACTTGTTTGCTATCGGTCTCATGGTTATATTTAGTTTTAGATGGAGTTTACCACCCAATTAGTGCTGCACTATCAAGCAACACGACTCTTAGGAAATATCTTCTAGTAATCATTAACGTTACTACAGGCCTAGCACCCTCTATGGGTAAATGGCCTCATTTAAGAAGGACTTAAACTGTTAATATGTCATACTAGATAACAGATATTCCATACACTGCATCTTATATTTGTTATAAAAACAAAATAACTCAGTGCTGAACTATTTTCTTTTCGCTCGCCGCTACTAAGAAAATCCTTGTTAGTTTCTTTTCCTTCCCTCATTAATATGCTTAAATTCAGGGAGTAATCTCATATGAGTTGAGGTTGCTTTTGATTTTTTTTTTTTTTTTTTTGTTTTTTTCAATTTTTACATATAATAAATATTATAAATAAATGATCTATTCTTATCTTCAATATAAGAAGAGGAATAGAACCAAATAAAAACATTTTCTTTTTAAATATCTATATGTTACTATTATGTTTAATATTTTAATTATTATTCATATATTTTCACATATAGAAAAATGTTATTTAATTTGGATCAAATATACAATTATAATATATATGTAAAAATTATTTTCTTTTTATTAATGTTATAAATTATCATTATCAGTGATATGATAAATTTAGTAACACATTATGTGAAAATTATTTTACTTGAAAATAAT
>CAXAQU010000296.1:42500-50000 GCA_963971155.1 Anthrax anthrax
CGTTGCAACCATGGTAGTCCAAGATACTACCATCAATAGTTGATAGGGCAGACATTTGAAAGATCTGTCGTCGGTACTAGACCGTACGATCTGCAAATTATCTAGAGTTCAACCATAATAACGATACCTAATGGTATCGCTTGGTTTTAGCCTAATAAAAGCACACGTTCCAAAGGTTCGTGTTTACATTGCATGTATTAGCTCTAGAATTACCACAGTTATCCAAGTAACTGTTAACGATCTAAGGAACCATAACTGATATAATGAGCCTTTTGCGGTTTCACTGTAATTTCGTGTGTACTTAGACATGCATGGCTTAATCTTTGAGACAAGCATATAACTACTGGCAGGATCAACCAGAATTATATTTTAAAATATTTTATAAGAACTATCTAGATAATACATTTTTTAATTAATGCATTTGAATCTAGTAGTATCTGATACATATTCATGTATATATATATATATAAAGGACAAATATGAATTTTAATCATATATCCTCATATATACATATTTTATACGTTTTCTTTCATTTATTAAGCATTTTATTATATTATTATATATAATAGCCTTTCGACTATTTTATTATATTATATATGTATTTTAAAAAAATTTTAAAACAAATTGCATATTAATTTATATTATTAGTAGCCATATATGAAATTTACAAGAATTGAATATAAATACTCAATTCTGAATTATTCATGGCTTCACCTGGTATTAGACACAAATACCTACATTAAGGTATTAAATGTCATTATAATAATATTTAGACGAACTATGAATACCATACCCTAATGGTACCATAAACGGCTATATATATTTTTAACGGTTGACATATACCTTTGACATATGTCAATATTGGTGTGTACAATTGGTACAGCACCAAACATGTATATGTTTGACAAAACCGAAATGCTCAGAAACTGTAAAAATTTGTTCATTTATATGAACTTTTTTTTTATTAATACATTTATATTAAAATAAATGTTATTAATTATTAATACTAATCAGTTTGACTAATAATGCATAATAATTTATTTAATTAATTAAATTTTTTTCGAATTATTAATACTTTTTTTAAAAAATATCTTCTAGCCGAGTATACATAACCCGATGGTACCATAAACGGCTATATATATTTTTAACGGTTGACATATACCTTTGACATATGTCAATATTGGTGTGTACAATTGGTACAGCACCAAACATGTATATGTTTGACAAAACCGAAATGCTCAGAAACTGTAAAAATTTGTTCATTTATATGAACTTTTTTTTTATTAATACATTTATATTAAAATAAATGTTATTAATTATTAATACTAATCAGTTTGACTAATAATGCATAATAATTTATTTAATTAATTAAATTTTTTTCGAATTATTAATACTTTTTTTAAAAAATATCTTCTAGCCGAGTATACATAACCCGATGGTACCATAAACGGCTATATATATTTTTAACGGTTGACATATACCTTTGACATATGTCAATATTGGTGTGTACAATTGGTACAGCACCAAACATGTATATGTTTGACAAAACCGAAATGCTCAGAAACTGTAAAAATTTGTTCATTTATATGAACTTTTTTTTTATTAATACATTTATATTAAAATAAATGTTATTAATTATTATTACTAATTAGTTTGACTAATAAAGCATAATAATTTATTTAATTAATTAAATTTTTTTCGAATTATTAATATTTTTTTAAAAAAATATCTTCTAGCCGAGTATACATAACCCGATGGTACCATAAACGCCTATATATATTTTTAGCGGTCGACACTATCTTTGACATATGTCAATATTGGTGTGTACAATTGATATAGCACCAATCATGTATATGCCGAAATGATCAGAAATTGTAAAAATTTGTTCATTTATACATTTATAATAAAATAAATGTTATTAATTATTATTACTAATCAGTTTGACTCATAAAGCATATTCATTTGATTAATTAATTCAATTTTTTTTAAATTATTAACATTTTTTAAAAATGGAAGAGCCGACATCAAAAAAATATATGGAGAAATATCATCATGTACTTTTCAGGTATAAATTTATTATATACCATCAGTTTGACTAATAAAACATAATAACTTATTTAATTAATTAAATTTTTTTCGAATTATTAATATTTTTTTAAAAAAATATCTTCTAGCCGAGTATACATAACCCGATGGTACCATAAACGCCTATATATATTTTTAGCGGTCGACACTATCTTTGACATATGTCAATATTGGTGTGTACAATTGATATAGCACCAATCATGTATATGCCGAAATGATCAGAAATTGTAAAAATTTGTTCATTTATACATTTATAATAAAATAAATGTTATTAATTATTATTACTAATCAATTTGACTCATAAAGCATATTAACTTGTTTAATTAATTCAATTTTTTTCTAATTATAAACTTTTTTTTAAAAAAAATATGTTTTAGCCGAATATACATAACTCACTCACTCACTCACTCATTTACTCACATTAATCACTTGATTAATTAAATTAATTTTTTTGTATTTACGTTTGAAGTATTAATATGAAGTATGAATTTATTATATACATACTATATGTACTACTATTTAATTATAATAATATATTTTTTATAATATATATAAGCGGATAAATCTCTTTGAGGTATTATATAGTATGTATGATTTTAAATTATTATTAAAATTTTTCAAAAAATTTTTTTAGATAATTTATGCTTTTTATTACTTACTTACTTTCTTTCTTTCTTTCTTGATAAATATATATATATATATCTATATATAAAGTACATGTCATACATAGGTTTTAGGAAACCGAAATGCTCAGAAACTGTAAAAATTTGTTCATTTATATGAAAAATTTTTTTATTAATACATTTATAATAAAATAAATGTTATTAATTATTATTACTAATCAGTTTGACTCATAAAGCATATTCATTTGATTAATTAATTCAATTTTTTTTAAATTATTAACATTTTTTAAAAATGGAAGAGCCGACATCAAAAAAATATATGGAGAAATATCATCATGTACTTTTCAGGTATAAATTTATTATATACCATCAGTTTGACTAATAAAACATAATAACTTATTTAATTAATTAAATTTTTTTCGAATTATTAATATTTTTTTAAAAAAATATCTTCTAGCCGAGTATACATAACCCGATGGTACCATAAACGCCTATATATATTTTTAGCGGTCGACACTATCTTTGACATATGTCAATATTGGTGTGTACAATTGATATAGCACCAATCATGTATATGCCGAAATGATCAGAAATTGTAAAAATTTGTTCATTTATACATTTATAATAAAATAAATGTTATTAATTATTATTACTAATCAGTTTGACTCATAAAGCATATTCATTTGGTTAATTAATTCAATTTTTTTTAAAATTATTAACATTTTTTAAAAATGGAAGAGCCGACATCAAAAAAATATATGGAGAAATATCATCATGTACTTTTCAGGTATAAATTTATTATATACCATTTAACCATAATAATATACTTTTTATAATATACATATATAAGCCGATACCTATCTTTGAGGTATGGCTTGTGTGTACATACATATACACCCATATTTCGCTATACGGCCGCTCTTTAAAAGGCATTTCGGTATAATGGCCCTCTTCAATTAAGGCACGTTAGAACGTTTCGCTATAACGGCATAAAGCGACTGGTTTAGACTTGTCTGTGTCTGTGAGTGTGTTTTATGTACATATTTATTACTGATTGTTACACATTAACTGAAAAAAGTGGAAACAATTAGGGACCTTTTTGGTACGTAAGTACGTATATGTATGTACAAATTAAAAATTAGCGAAAAATAATGACGAAAGTGATTTGCAGGTTACCAGGTTGTAGGTTTGCAGGCTAGTCGTCTTCATATTAAAGCCATTTTTAAAAAAATTATGTATGTGCATACATAATATATGTATATTTTGTTTTTTTTTTATATCGACGGAATTTTAAAATATATAATTTTATATACACATATGTATATATAATATATTTTTATCTATCTTTTTATATGTATATATAGTGATAATATATACACTTATTAATATATTTAATATCTTGTTAAAACAATATATAATAATAATAATAATATTGCTTTAACAAAATTTTAATAGAATCTGAGGCCAAACGAACGATATATATATATATATGTATACTATATCGTATATAGTACATATAATAAAATCGATCTTTTTGACCTCTTCATCATATTATTGGATAAATTCAAATTAATATCTCGAATCATCAAGCAAAGGATGAGCTTCAGTGGATCGCAGTATGGCAGCTGCTCTACCACTTACAACACCTTGCCCGTTACCAAAGTCGTTTACAATTGATTCTAGGCATTGACATCGTATTTAATAAAATTTAGTCAAATTAACTAGCTTTTTGTATAGGCGCTATTAATACATCCCATACTAGCTATGTTAAATAACACATTGGCTTCATTTTATTTATCTCTTATAATTTTTACATTATAAGCTCTAAATGGTTTATTGCCATACAATTCAATTACCCCATTACTATTATTACAGTCCAGCTCGGATACGACCTTAGAGGCGTTCAGGCATAATCCAACGGACGTAGCATCATACCACTATTCGCTCGAATAAGTATTGTGCCATAGGTCCGTACCTGCGGTTCCTCTCGTACTACGCAGGAATGCTGTCGTAATAACATATTATCATCAGGAGGATAAAACTAACCTGTCTCACGACGGTCTAAACCCAGCTCACGTTCCCTTGCATGGGTGAACAATCCAACGCTTGGTGAATTTTGCTTCACAATGATAGGAAGAGCCGACATCGAAGGATCAAAAAGCGACGTCGCTATGAACGCTTGGCCGCCACAAGTCAGTTATCCCTATGGTAACTTTTCTGACACCTCTTGTTAAAAACTCTTTAAACCAAAAGGATCGATAGGCCGAGCTTTTGCTGTCTCTGTGTGTACTGAACACCGAGATCAAGTCAGCATTTGCCCTTTTGCTCTATGTGTGGTTTCTGTCCGCACTGAGCTGGCCTTGGGACACCTCCGTTATTATTTGAGAGATGTACCGCCCCAGTCAAACTCCCTACCTGGCAATGTCCTTGAATTGGATCATACCAGAGTGTAAGAGTTATAACAAATTCAATTTACTTTAATGAATGCATATATAAATCCACAATAAAGTGAATATAATATACATCATTATTTCATTGAAATTTGTTGGTTTATATAACAAACTCTAAATACTTTGATCAAGAAGCTTGAATCAAAACAAAATACCATAAAATATATAAAATATATCCGTATAATGGCTATGTTAATGATGCATGTTCCATTTTATCAAGTAAGTAAGGAAACAATAAGAGTAGTGGTATTTCATTGTTGACATATAGCCTAAACTATATATCTCCCACTTATGCTACACCTCTTATGTCTCCTTACACTGCCAGACTAGAGTCAAGCTCAACAGGGTCTTCTTTCCCCGCTAATTTTTCCAAGCCCGTTCCCTTGGCTGTGGTTTCGCTAGATAGTAGATAGGGACAGTAGGAATCTCGTTAATCCATTCATGCGCGTCACTAATTAGATGACGAGGCATTTGGCTACCTTAAGAGAGTCATAGTTACTCCCGCCGTTTACCCGCGCTTACTTGAATTTCTTCACTTTGACATTCAGAGCACTGGGCAGAAATCACATTGTGTCAACACCCGTTAGGGCCATCACAATGCTTTGTTTTAATTAGACAGTCGGATTCCCCAAGTCCGTGCCAGTTCTGAATTGATTGTTAATTGATAGCCGTTATAAATTTAATAGAAATTTAAAAAATTTCTATAAATTATTAGCAAGAATGTTCCACAATTGGTTACGTAAACTTCTATCCGGGGAACAGATAAAATATAATTTTTAATAAAAAAATTATATATATATCCTATTTACCCAGAACGAGTACATAAACCATATTATTGTTTCCCAATCAAGCCCGACTATCTCAATCTTCAGAGCCAATCCTTATCCCGAAGTTACGGATCTAATTTGCCGACTTCCCTTACCTACATTATTCTATCGACTAGAGACTCTTCACCTTGGAGACCAGCTGCGGATATCGGTACGGCCTGTTGAGAAGTTTGCGTGACCCTACCATAGATTTTCAAGGTCCGAGGAGAAAATATCGACACAGCAGTAAATGCCATGCTCTTCTAGTCCATCTACCATATCTCTCTTCGAAAGACTTCCATGGTAGTACGACTATAAAACAGAAAAGAAAACTCTTTCGATATCTCTCGACGGCTTCTCTATGGTTGTTTCTGTTACCAGGATGAGCATAAAAGCCCATATTTAATAACAAACGTATACTCAACAGGTTACGGAATTGGAACCGTATTCCCTTTCGCTCATATAAATTTATAAGTGTATTTATATTATATTATTATATATATAACTTATACAATTTTCGGCTTTCGCCTTGAACTTAGGACCGACTAACTCGTGATCAACCACTGTTCACACGAAACCCTTCTCCACTTCAGTCCTCCAAGGTCTCATTCGATTATTTGCTACTACCACCAAGATCTGTACCAATGGCGGCTCCATGCAGGCTTACGCCAAACACTTCTACGCACACCATTGTACCCTCCTACTCACTAAAGCTTCAAAATTTATATATATATTATATATATAAATCATATGCTTTAGCGGTAATGTATAGGCATACAACTTGAGCGCCATCCATTTTAAGGGCTAGTTGCTTCGGCAGGTGAGTTGTTACACACTCCTTAGCGGATTACGACTTCCATGTCCACCGTCCTGCTGTTTTAAGCAAGCAACGCCTTTCATGGTATCAGTATGAGTTGTTAATTTGGGCGCCGTAACATTACGTTTGGTTCATCCCACAGCGCCAGTTCTGCTTACCAAAAGTGGCCCACTGGGCACAATATATCATAACCTAAACCTTCATTTCAAGTAAGGTTAGGTTCTTACCCATTTAAAGTTTGAGAATAGGTTAAGGTCGTTTCGGCCCTAAGGCCTCTAATCATTCGCTTTACCAGATAAGATTATTTTTAATAATATTTAATTGCACCAGCTATCCTGAGAGAAACTTCGGAGGGAACCAGCTACTAGATGGTTCGATTGGTCTTTCGCCCCTATACCCAATTCTGACAATCGATTTGCACGTCAGAACTGTTTCGGTCTTCCATCAGGGTTTCCCCTGACTTCAACCTGATCAGGTATAGTTCACCATCTTTCGGGTCACAACATATATGCTCAAGGTACGCTCTAGTTAAAAACAAAATAATATTAAAAATATTATAATGTATAACTGTATTGAACGCCCCAGGATGGAATTAATATTTTATATTAAATATTAATTAATCCCATATTTTTATTAAAAAAGTTAAGTTAATTTCGCCTTTAGGTTTTAAATATACCCAATGACTTGCACACATGTTAGACTTCTTGGTCCGTGTTTCA
>CAXAQU010000296.1:55000-60000 GCA_963971155.1 Anthrax anthrax
AATTTATTTAATTAATTAAATTTTTTTCGAATTATTAATACTTTTTTTAAAAAATATCTTCTAGCCGAGTATACATAACCCGATGGTACCATAAACGGCTATATATATTTTTAACGGTTGACATATGTCAATATTGGTGTGTACAATTGGTACAGCACCAAACATGTATATGTTTGACAAAACCGAAATGCTCAGAAACTGTAAAAATTTGTTCATTTATATGAACTTTTTTTTTATTAATACATTTATATTAAAATAAATGTTATTAATTATTATTACTAATTAGTTTGACTAATAAAGCATAATAATTTATTTAATTAATTAAATTTTTTTCGAATTATTAATATTTTTTTAAAAAAATATCTTCTAGCCGAGTATACATAACCCGATGGTACCATAAACGCCTATATATATTTTTAGCGGTCGACACTATCTTTGACATATGTCAATATTGGTGTGTACAATTGATATAGCACCAATCATGTATATGCCGAAATGATCAGAAATTGTAAAAATTTGTTCATTTATACATTTATAATAAAATAAATGTTATTAATTATTATTACTAATCAATTTGACTCATAAAGCATATTAACTTGTTTAATTAATTCAATTTTTTTCTAATTATAAACTTTTTTTTAAAAAAAATATGTTTTAGCCGAATATACATAACTCACTCACTCACTCACTCATTTACTCACATTAATCACTTGATTAATTAAATTAATTTTTTTGTATTTACGTTTGAAGTATTAATATGAAGTATGAATTTATTATATACATACTATATGTACTACTATTTAATTATAATAATATATTTTTTATAATATATATAAGCGGATAAATCTCTTTGAGGTATTATATAGTATGTATGATTTTAAATTATTATTAAAATTTTTCAAAAAATTTTTTTAGATAATTTATGCTTTTTATTACTTACTTACTTTCTTTCTTTCTTTCTTGATAAATATATATATATATATCTATATATAAAGTACATGTCATACATAGGTTTTAGGAAACCGAAATGCTCAGAAACTGTAAAAATTTGTTCATTTATATGAAAAATTTTTTTATTAATACATTTATAATAAAATAAATGTTATTAATTATTATTACTAATCAGTTTGACTCATAAAGCATATTCATTTGATTAATTAATTCAATTTTTTTTAAATTATTAACATTTTTTAAAAATGGAAGAGCCGACATCAAAAAAATATATGGAGAAATATCATCATGTACTTTTCAGGTATAAATTTATTATATACCATCAGTTTGACTAATAAAACATAATAACTTATTTAATTAATTAAATTTTTTTCGAATTATTAATATTTTTTTAAAAAAATATCTTCTAGCCGAGTATACATAACCCGATGGTACCATAAACGCCTATATATATTTTTAGCGGTCGACACTATCTTTGACATATGTCAATATTGGTGTGTACAATTGATATAGCACCAATCATGTATATGCCGAAATGATCAGAAATTGTAAAAATTTGTTCATTTATACATTTATAATAAAATAAATGTTATTAATTATTATTACTAATCAATTTGACTCATAAAGCATATTAACTTGTTTAATTAATTCAATTTTTTTCTAATTATAAACTTTTTTTTAAAAAAAATATGTTTTAGCCGAATATACATAACTCACTCACTCACTCACTCATTTACTCACATTAATCACTTGATTAATTAAATTAATTTTTTTGTATTTACGTTTGAAGTATTAATATGAAGTATGAATTTATTATATACATACTATATGTACTACTATTTAATTATAATAATATATTTTTTATAATATATATAAGCGGATAAATCTCTTTGAGGTATTATATAGTATGTATGATTTTAAATTATTATTAAAATTTTTCAAAAAATTTTTTTAGATAATTTATGCTTTTTATTACTTACTTACTTTCTTTCTTTCTTTCTTGATAAATATATATATATATATCTATATATAAAGTACATGTCATACATAGGTTTTAGGAAACCGAAATGCTCAGAAACTGTAAAAATTTGTTCATTTATATGAAAAATTTTTTTATTAATACATTTATAATAAAATAAATGTTATTAATTATTATTACTAATCAGTTTGACTCATAAAGCATATTCATTTGATTAATTAATTCAATTTTTTTTAAATTATTAACATTTTTTAAAAATGGAAGAGCCGACATCAAAAAAATATATGGAGAAATATCATCATGTACTTTTCAGGTATAAATTTATTATATACCATCAGTTTGACTAATAAAACATAATAACTTATTTAATTAATTAAATTTTTTTCGAATTATTAATATTTTTTTAAAAAAATATCTTCTAGCCGAGTATACATAACCCGATGGTACCATAAACGCCTATATATATTTTTAGCGGTCGACACTATCTTTGACATATGTCAATATTGGTGTGTACAATTGATATAGCACCAATCATGTATATGCCGAAATGATCAGAAATTGTAAAAATTTGTTCATTTATACATTTATAATAAAATAAATGTTATTAATTATTATTACTAATCAATTTGACTCATAAAGCATATTAACTTGTTTAATTAATTCAATTTTTTTCTAATTATAAACTTTTTTTTAAAAAAAATATGTTTTAGCCGAATATACATAACTCACTCACTCACTCACTCATTTACTCACATTAATCACTTGATTAATTAAATTAATTTTTTTGTATTTACGTTTGAAGTATTAATATGAAGTATGAATTTATTATATACATACTATATGTACTACTATTTAATTATAATAATATATTTTTTATAATATATATAAGCGGATAAATCTCTTTGAGGTATTATATAGTATGTATGATTTTAAATTATTATTAAAATTTTTCAAAAAATTTTTTTAGATAATTTATGCTTTTTATTACTTACTTACTTTCTTTCTTTCTTTCTTGATAAATATATATATATATATCTATATATAAAGTACATGTCATACATAGGTTTTAGGAAACCGAAATGCTCAGAAACTGTAAAAATTTGTTCATTTATATGAAAAATTTTTTTATTAATACATTTATAATAAAATAAATGTTATTAATTATTATTACTAATCAGTTTGACTCATAAAGCATATTCATTTGATTAATTAATTCAATTTTTTTTAAATTATTAACATTTTTTAAAAATGGAAGAGCCGACATCAAAAAAATATATGGAGAAATATCATCATGTACTTTTCAGGTATAAATTTATTATATACCATCAGTTTGACTAATAAAACATAATAACTTATTTAATTAATTAAATTTTTTTCGAATTATTAATATTTTTTTAAAAAAATATCTTCTAGCCGAGTATACATAACCCGATGGTACCATAAACGCCTATATATATTTTTAGCGGTCGACACTATCTTTGACATATGTCAATATTGGTGTGTACAATTGATATAGCACCAATCATGTATATGCCGAAATGATCAGAAATTGTAAAAATTTGTTCATTTATACATTTATAATAAAATAAATGTTATTAATTATTATTACTAATCAGTTTGACTCATAAAGCATATTCATTTGGTTAATTAATTCAATTTTTTTTAAAATTATTAACATTTTTTAAAAATGGAAGAGCCGACATCAAAAAAATATATGGAGAAATATCATCATGTACTTTTCAGGTATAAATTTATTATATACCATTTAACCATAATAATATACTTTTTATAATATACATATATAAGCCGATACCTATCTTTGAGGTATGGCTTGTGTGTACATACATATACACCCATATTTCGCTATACGGCCGCTCTTTAAAAGGCATTTCGGTATAATGGCCCTCTTCAATTAAGGCACGTTAGAACGTTTCGCTATAACGGCATAAAGCGACTGGTTTAGACTTGTCTGTGTCTGTGAGTGTGTTTTATGTACATATTTATTACTGATTGTTACACATTAACTGAAAAAAGTGGAAACAATTAGGGACCTTTTTGGTACGTAAGTACGTATATGTATGTACAAATTAAAAATTAGCGAAAAATAATGACGAAAGTGATTTGCAGGTTACCAGGTTGTAGGTTTGCAGGCTAGTCGTCTTCATATTAAAGCCATTTTTAAAAAAATTATGTATGTGCATACATAATATATGTATATTTTGTTTTTTTTTTATATCGACGGAATTTTAAAATATATAATTTTATATACACATATGTATATATAATATATTTTTATCTATCTTTTTATATGTATATATAGTGATAATATATACACTTATTAATATATTTAATATCTTGTTAAAACAATATATAATAATAATAATAATATTGCTTTAACAAAATTTTAATAGAATCTGAGGCCAAACGAACGATATATATATATATATGTATACTATATCGTATATAGTACATATAATAAAATCGATCTTTTTGACCTCTTCATCATATTATTGGATAAATTCAAATTAATATCTCGAATCATCAAGCAAAGGATGAGCTTCAGTGGATCGCAGTATGGCAGCTGCTCTACCACTTACAACACCTTGCCCGTTACCAAAGTCGTTTACAATTGATTCTAGGCATTGACATCGTATTTAATAAAATTTAGTCAAATTAACTAGCTTTTTGTATAGGCGCTATTAATACATCCCATACTAGCTATGTTAAATAACACATTGGCTTCATTTTATTTATCTCTTATAATTTTTACATTATAAGCTCTAAATGGTTTATTGCCATACAATTCAATTACCCCATTACTATTATTACAGTCCAGCTCGGATACGACCTTAGAGGCGTTCAGGCATAATCCAACGGACGTAGCATCATACCACTATTCGCTCGAATAAGTATTGTGCCATAGGTCCGTACCTGCGGTTCCTCTCGTACTACGCAGGAATGCTGTCGTAATAACATATTATCATCAGGAGGATAAAACTAACCTGTCTCACGACGGTCTAAACCCAGCTCACGTTCCCTTGCATGGGTGAACAATCCAACGCTTGGTGAA
>CAXAQU010000296.1:67500-70000 GCA_963971155.1 Anthrax anthrax
CAATATTGGTGTGTACAATTGGTACAGCACCAAACATGTATATGTTTGACAAAACCGAAATGCTCAGAAACTGTAAAAATTTGTTCATTTATATGAACTTTTTTTTTATTAATACATTTATATTAAAATAAATGTTATTAATTATTAATACTAATCAGTTTGACTAATAATGCATAATAATTTATTTAATTAATTAAATTTTTTTCGAATTATTAATACTTTTTTTAAAAAATATCTTCTAGCCGAGTATACATAACCCGATGGTACCATAAACGGCTATATATATTTTTAACGGTTGACATATACCTTTGACATATGTCAATATTGGTGTGTACAATTGGTACAGCACCAAACATGTATATGTTTGACAAAACCGAAATGCTCAGAAACTGTAAAAATTTGTTCATTTATATGAACTTTTTTTTTATTAATACATTTATATTAAAATAAATGTTATTAATTATTATTACTAATTAGTTTGACTAATAAAGCATAATAATTTATTTAATTAATTAAATTTTTTTCGAATTATTAATATTTTTTTAAAAAAATATCTTCTAGCCGAGTATACATAACCCGATGGTACCATAAACGCCTATATATATTTTTAGCGGTCGACACTATCTTTGACATATGTCAATATTGGTGTGTACAATTGATATAGCACCAATCATGTATATGCCGAAATGATCAGAAATTGTAAAAATTTGTTCATTTATACATTTATAATAAAATAAATGTTATTAATTATTATTACTAATCAGTTTGACTCATAAAGCATATTCATTTGATTAATTAATTCAATTTTTTTTAAATTATTAACATTTTTTAAAAATGGAAGAGCCGACATCAAAAAAATATATGGAGAAATATCATCATGTACTTTTCAGGTATAAATTTATTATATACCATCAGTTTGACTAATAAAACATAATAACTTATTTAATTAATTAAATTTTTTTCGAATTATTAATATTTTTTTAAAAAAATATCTTCTAGCCGAGTATACATAACCCGATGGTACCATAAACGCCTATATATATTTTTAGCGGTCGACACTATCTTTGACATATGTCAATATTGGTGTGTACAATTGATATAGCACCAATCATGTATATGCCGAAATGATCAGAAATTGTAAAAATTTGTTCATTTATACATTTATAATAAAATAAATGTTATTAATTATTATTACTAATCAATTTGACTCATAAAGCATATTAACTTGTTTAATTAATTCAATTTTTTTCTAATTATAAACTTTTTTTTAAAAAAAATATGTTTTAGCCGAATATACATAACTCACTCACTCACTCACTCATTTACTCACATTAATCACTTGATTAATTAAATTAATTTTTTTGTATTTACGTTTGAAGTATTAATATGAAGTATGAATTTATTATATACATACTATATGTACTACTATTTAATTATAATAATATATTTTTTATAATATATATAAGCGGATAAATCTCTTTGAGGTATTATATAGTATGTATGATTTTAAATTATTATTAAAATTTTTCAAAAAATTTTTTTAGATAATTTATGCTTTTTATTACTTACTTACTTTCTTTCTTTCTTTCTTGATAAATATATATATATATATCTATATATAAAGTACATGTCATACATAGGTTTTAGGAAACCGAAATGCTCAGAAACTGTAAAAATTTGTTCATTTATATGAAAAATTTTTTTATTAATACATTTATAATAAAATAAATGTTATTAATTATTATTACTAATCAGTTTGACTCATAAAGCATATTCATTTGATTAATTAATTCAATTTTTTTTAAATTATTAACATTTTTTAAAAATGGAAGAGCCGACATCAAAAAAATATATGGAGAAATATCATCATGTACTTTTCAGGTATAAATTTATTATATACCATCAGTTTGACTAATAAAACATAATAACTTATTTAATTAATTAAATTTTTTTCGAATTATTAATATTTTTTTAAAAAAATATCTTCTAGCCGAGTATACATAACCCGATGGTACCATAAACGCCTATATATATTTTTAGCGGTCGACACTATCTTTGACATATGTCAATATTGGTGTGTACAATTGATATAGCACCAATCATGTATATGCCGAAATGATCAGAAATTGTAAAAATTTGTTCATTTATACATTTATAATAAAATAAATGTTATTAATTATTATTACTAATCAGTTTGACTCATAAAGCATATTCATTTGGTTAATTAATTCAATTTTTTTTAAAATTATTAACATTTTTTAAAAATGGAAGAGCCGACATCAAAAAAATATATGGAGAAATATCATCATGTACTTTTCAGGTATAAATTTATTATATACCATTTAACCATAATAATATACTTTTTATAATATACATATATAAGCCGATACCTATCTTTGAGGTATGGCTTGTGTGTACATACATATACACCCATATTTCGCTATACGGCCGCTCTTTAAAAGGCATTTCGGTATAATGGCCCTCTTCAATTAAGGCACGT
>CAXAQU010000297.1:0-28295 GCA_963971155.1 Anthrax anthrax
GGTTTTACTTACATTTCACTGGTACAAACGGCCAGTATCGAGAATATTTGAAAAATCTCGTGTTCCAGCAGTTTTTCCTCAATTTCCACTGAAATATCAGCGAAATGAAGAATCTTGGAAAAATAAAGCGTTCCAGTGGTTCTACTTACATTTCACTGGTACAAACGGCCAGTATCGAGAATATTTGAAAAACCTCGTGTTCCAGTAGTTTTTCCTCAATTTCCACTGAAATATCAGGCGAAATTAAGAATCTTGGAAAAATAAATCGTTCCAGTGGTTTTACTTACATTTCACTGGTACAAACGGCCAGTATCGAAAATTTTTGAAAAATCTCGTGTTCCAGTAGATTTTCCTCAATTTCCACTGAAATATAGGGCGAAATGAAGAATCTTGGAAAAATAAGACGTTCCAGTGGTTTTACTCACATTTCACTGGTACAAACGGCCAGTATCGAGAATATTTGAAAAATCTCGTGTTCCAGTGGTTTTTCCTCAATTTCCACTGAAATATCAGGCGAAATGAAGAATCTTGGAAAAATAAATCGTTCCAGTGGTTTTACTTACATTTCATTGGTACAAACGGCCAGTATCGAGAATATTTGAAAAATCTCGTGTTCCAGTGGTTTTTCCTCAATTTCCACTGAAATATCAGGCGAAATGAAGAATCTTGGAAAAATAAATCGTTCCAGTGGTTTTTACTTACATTTCACTGGTACAAACGGCCAGTATCGAGAATAGTTGAAAAATCTCGTGTTCCAGAAGTTTTTCCTGAATTTCCACTGAAATATTAGGCGAAATGAAGAATCTTGGAAAAATAAAGCGTTCCAGTGGTTTTACTCACATTTCACTGGTACAAACGGCCAATATCGAGAATATTTGAAAAATCTCGTGTTCCAGCAGTTTTTCCTCAATTTCCACTGAAATATCAGGCGAAATGAAGAATCTTGGAAAAATAAATCGTTCCAGTGGTTTTACTCACATTTCACTGGTACAAACGGCCAATATCGAGAATATTTGAAAAATCTCGTGTTCCAGCAGTTTTTCCTCAATTTCCACTGAAATATCAGGCGAAATGAAGAATCTTGGAAAATTAAATCGTTCCAGTGGTTTTACTTACATTTCATTGGTACAAACGGCCAGTATCGAGAATATTTGAAAAATCTCGTGTTCCAGTGGTTTTTCCTCAATTTCCACTGAAATATCAGGCGAAATGAAGAATCTTGGAAAAATAAATCGTTCCAGTGGTTTTACTTACATTTCACTGGTACAAACGGCCAGTATCGAGAATAGTTGAAAAATCTCGTGTTCCAGCAGTTTTTCCTCAATTTCCTCTGAAATATCAGGCGAAATGAAGAATCCTGGAAAAATAAATCGTTCCAGTGGTTTTACTTACATTTCACTGGTACAAACGGCCAGGATCGAGAATATTTGAAAAATCTGGTGTTCCAGCAGTTTTTCCTGAATTTCCTCTGAAATATCAGGAGAAATGAAGAATCTTGGAAAAATAAAGCGTTCCAGTGGTTTTAATTACATTTCACTGGTACAAACGGCCAGTATCGAGAATATCTGAAAAATCTCGTGTTCCAGTAGTTTTTCCTCAATTTCCACTGAAATATCAGCCGAAATGAAGAATCTCGGAAAAATAAATCGTTCCAGTGGTTTTACTTACATTTCATTTTTACAAACGGCCAGTATCGAGAATATTTGAAAAATCTCGTGTTCCAGTAGTTTTTCCTCAATTTCCACTGAAATATCAGGCGAAATGAAGAATCTTGATAAAATAAAGCGTTCCAGTGGTTTTACTTACATTTCACTGGTACAAACGGCCAGTATCGAGAATATTTGAAAAATCTCGTGTTCCAGCTGTTTTTCCTCAATTTCTACTGAAATATCAGGCGAAATGAAGAATCTTTGAAAAATAAATCGTTTCAGTGGTTTTACTTACATTTCACTGGTACAAACGGCCAGTATCGAGAATATTTGAAAAATCTCATGTTCCAGCAGTTTTTCCTCAATTTCCACTGAAATATCAGGCGAAATGAAGAATCTCGGAAAAATAAAGCGTTCAAGTGGTTTTACTTACATTTCACTGGTACAAACGGCCAGTATCGAGAATATTTGAAAAACCACGTGTGCCAGTAGTTTTTCCTCAATTTCCACTGAAATATCAGGCGAAATGAAGAATCTTGGAAAAATAAATCGTTCCAGTGGTTTTACTTACATTTCACTGGTACAAACGGCCAGTAACGAGAATATTTGAAAAATCTCGTGTTCCAGTAGTTTTTCCTCAATTTCCACTGAAATATAGGGCGAAATGAAGAATCTTGGAAAAATAAAGCGTTCCAGTGGTTCTACTTACATTTCATTGGTACAAACGGCCAGTATCGAGAATATTTGAAAAATCTCGTGTTCCAGCAGTTTTTCCTCAATTTCCACTGAAATATCAGGCGAAATGAAGAATCTTGGAAAAATAAAGCGTTCCAGTGGTTCTACTTACATTTCACTGGTACAAACGGCCAGTATCGAGAATATTTGAAAAATCTCGAGTTCCAATAATTTTGGCTCAATTTACTCTGTAATACCAGGCGAAATGAAGAATCTTGGAAAAATAAAGCGTTCCGGTGGTTTTACTTACATTTCATTGGTACAAACGGCCAGTATCGAGAATATTTGAAAAATCTCGTGTTCCAGTAGTTTTTCCTCAATTTCCACTGAAATATCAGGCGAAATGAAGAATCTTGGAAAAATAAATCGTTCCAGTGGTTTTACTTACATTTCACTGGTACAAACGGCCAATATCGAGAATATTTGAAAAATCTCGTGTTCCAGCAGTTTTTCCTCAATTTCCTCTGAAATATCAGGCGAAATGAAGAATCTTGGAAAAATAAAGCGTTCCAGTGGTTTTACTTACATATCACTGGTACAAACGGCCAGTATCGAGAATATTTGAAAAATCTCGAGTTCCAATAGTTTTTGCTCAATTTACTCTGTAATACCAGGCGAAATGAAGAATCTTGGAAAAATAATGCGTTCCAGTGGTTTTACTTACATTTCATTGGTACAAACGGCCAGTATCGAGAATATTTGAAAAATCTCGTGTTCCAGTAGTTTTTCCTCAATTTCCACTGAAATATCAGGCGAAATGAAGAATCTTGGAAAAATAAATCGTTCCAGTGGTTTTACTTACATTTCACTGGTACAAACGGCCAGTATCGAGAATATTTGAAAAATCTCGTGTTCCAGCAGTTTTTCCTCAATTTCCACTGAAATATCAGGCGAAATGAAGAATCTTGGAAAAATAAAGCGTTCCAGTGGTTCTACTTACATTTCACTGGTACAAACGGCCAGTATCGAGAATATTTGAAAAACCTCGTGTTCCAGTAGTTTTTCCTCAATTTCCACTGAAATATCAGGCGAAATTAAGAATCTTGGAAAAATAAATCGTTCCAGTGGTTTTACTTACATTTCACTGGTACAAACGGCCAGTATCGAAAATTTTTGAAAAATCTCGTGTTCCAGTAGATTTTCCTCAATTTCCACTGAAATATAGGGCGAAATGAAGAATCTTGGAAAAATAAGACGTTCCAGTGGTTTTACTCACATTTCACTGGTACAAACGGCCAGTATCGAGAATATTTGAAAAATCTCGTGTTCCAGTGGTTTTTCCTCAATTTCCACTGAAATATCAGGCGAAATGAAGAATCTTGGAAAAATAAATCGTTCCAGTGGTTTTACTTACATTTCATTGGTACAAACGGCCAGTATCGAGAATATTTGAAAAATCTCGTGTTCCAGTGGTTTTTCCTCAATTTCCACTGAAATATCAGGCGAAATGAAGAATCTTGGAAAAATAAATCGTTCCAGTGGTTTTACTTACATTTCACTGGTACAAACGGCCAGTATCGAGAATAGTTGAAAAATCTCGTGTTCCAGAAGTTTTTCCTGAATTTCCACTGAAATATTAGGCGAAATGAAGAATCTTGGAAAAATAAAGCGTTCCAGTGGTTTTACTCACATTTCACTGGTACAAACGGCCAATATCGAGAATATTTGAAAAATCTCGTGTTCCAGTGGTTTTTCCTCAATTTCCACTGAAATATCAGGCGAAATGAAGAATCTTGGAAAAATAAATCGTTCCAGTGGTTTTACTCACATTTCACTGGTACAAACGGCCAATATCGAGAATATTTGAAAAATCTCGTGTTCCAGCAGTTTTTCCTCAATTTCCACTGAAATATCAGGCGAAATGAAGAATCTTGGAAAATTAAATCGTTCCAGTGGTTTTACTTACATTTCATTGGTACAAACGGCCAGTATCGAGAATATTTGAAAAATCTCGTGTTCCAGTGGTTTTTCCTCAATTTCCACTGAAATATCAGGCGAAATGAAGAATCTTGGAAAAATAAATCGTTCCAGTGGTTTTACTTACATTTCACTGGTACAAACGGCCAGTATCGAGAATAGTTGAAAAATCTCGTGTTCCAGCAGTTTTTCCTCAATTTCCTCTGAAATATCAGGCGAAATGAAGAATCCTGGAAAAATAAATCGTTCCAGTGGTTTTACTTACATTTCACTGGTACAAACGGCCAGGATCGAGAATATTTGAAAAATCTGGTGTTCCAGCAGTTTTTCCTGAATTTCCTCTGAAATATCAGGCGAAATGAAGAATCTTGGAAAAATAAAGCGTTCCAGTGGTTTTAATTACATTTCACTGGTACAAACGGCCAGTATCGAGAATATCTGAAAAATCTCGTGTTCCAGTAGTTTTTCCTCAATTTCCACTGAAATATCAGCCGAAATGAAGAATCTCGGAAAAATAAATCGTTCCAGTGGTTTTACTTACATTTCACTTTTACAAACGGCCAGTATCGAGAATATTTGAAAAATCTCGTGTTCCAGTAGTTTTTCCTCAATTCCTTCTGAAATATCAGGCGAAATGAAGAATCTTGGAAAAATAAGACGTTCCAGTGGTTTTACTTACATTTCACTGGTACAAACGGCCAGTATCGAGAATATTTGAAAAATCTCGTGTTCCAGCTGTTTTTCCTCAATTTCTACTGAAATATCAGGCGAAATGAAGAATCTTTGAAAAATAAATCGTTTCAGTGGTTTTACTTACATTTCACTGGTACAAACGGCCAGTATCGAGAATATTTGAAAAATCTCATGTTCCAGCAGTTTTTCCTCAATTTCCACTGAAATATCAGGCGAAATGAAGAATCTCGGAAAAATAAAGCGTTCAAGTGGTTTTACTTACATTTCACTGGTACAAACGGCCAGTATCGAGAATATTTGAAAAACCACGTGTGCCAGTAGTTTTTCCTCAATTTCCACTGAAATATCAGGCGAAATGAAGAATCTTGGAAAAATAAATCGTTCCAGTGGTTTTACTTACATTTCACTGGTACAAACGGCCAGTAACGAGAATATTTGAAAAATCTCGTGTTCCAGTAGTTTTTCCTCAATTTCCACTGAAATATAGGGCGAAATGAAGAATCTTGGAAAAATAAAGCGTTCCAGTGGTTCTACTTACATTTCATTGGTACAAACGGCCAGTATCGAGAATATTTGAAAAATCTCGTGTTCCAGCAGTTTTTCCTCAATTTCCACTGAAATATCAGGCGAAATGAAGAATCTTGGAAAAATAAAGCGTTCCAGTGGTTCTACTTACATTTCACTGGTACAAACGGCCAGTATCGAGAATATTTGAAAAATCTCGAGTTCCAATAATTTTGGCTCAATTTACTCTGTAATACCAGGCGAAATGAAGAATCTTGGAAAAATAAAGCGTTCCGGTGGTTTTACTTACATTTCATTGGTACAAACGGCCAGTATCGAGAATATTTGAAAAATCTCGTGTTCCAGTAGTTTTTCCTCAATTTCCACTGAAATATCAGGCGAAATGAAGAATCTTGGAAAAATAAATCGTTCCAGTGGTTTTACTTACATTTCACTGGTACAAACGGCCAATATCGAGAATATTTGAAAAATCTCGTGTTCCAGCAGTTTTTCCTCAATTTCCTCTGAAATATCAGGCGAAATGAAGAATCTTTGAAAAATAAAGCGTTCCAGTGGTTTTACTTACATTTCATTGGTACAAACGGCCAGTATCGAGAATATTTGAAAAATCTCGTGTTCCAGTAGTTTTTCCTCAATTTCCACTGAAATATCAGGCGAAATGAAGAATCTTGGAAAAATAAATCGTTCCAGTGGTTTTACTTACATTTCACTGGTACAAACGGCCAGTATCGAGAATATTTGAAAAATCTCGTGTTCCAGCAGTTTTTCCTCAATTTCCACTGAAATATCAGGCGAAATGAAGAATCTTGGAAAAATAAAGCGTTCCAGTGGTTCTACTTACATTTCACTGGTACAAACGGCCAGTATCGAGAATATTTGAAAAACCTCGTGTTCCAGTAGTTTTTCCTCAATTTCCACTGAAATATCAGGCGAAATTAAGAATCTTGGAAAAATAAATCGTTCCAGTGGTTTTACTTACATTTCACTGGTACAAACGGCCAGTATCGAAAATTTTTGAAAAATCTCGTGTTCCAGTAGATTTTCCTCAATTTCCACTGAAATATAGGGCGAAATGAAGAATCTTGGAAAAATAAGACGTTCCAGTGGTTTTACTCACATTTCACTGGTACAAACGGCCAGTATCGAGAATATTTGAAAAATCTCGTGTTCCAGTGGTTTTTCCTCAATTTCCACTGAAATATCAGGCGAAATGAAGAATCTTGGAAAAATAAATCGTTCCAGTGGTTTTACTTACATTTCATTGGTACAAACGGCCAGTATCGAGAATATTTGAAAAATCTCGTGTTCCAGTGGTTTTTCCTCAATTTCCACTGAAATATCAGGCGAAATGAAGAATCTTGGAAAAATAAATCGTTCCAGTGGTTTTACTTACATTTCACTGGTACAAACGGCCAGTATCGAGAATAGTTGAAAAATCTCGTGTTCCAGAAGTTTTTCCTGAATTTCCACTGAAATATTAGGCGAAATGAAGAATCTTGGAAAAATAAAGCGTTCCAGTGGTTTTACTCACATTTCACTGGTACAAACGGCCAATATCGAGAATATTTGAAAAATCTCGTGTTCCAGCAGTTTTTCCTCAATTTCCACTGAAATATCAGGCGAAATGAAGAATCTTGGAAAAATAAAGCGTACCAGTGGTTTTACTTACATTTCACTGGTACAAACGGCCAGTATCGAGAATATTTGAAAAATCTCGTGTTCCAGTGGTTTTTCCTCAATTTCCACTGAAATATCAGGCGAAATGAAGAATCTTGGAAAAATAAAGCGTTCCAGTGGTTTTAATTACATTTCACTGGTACAAACGGCTAGTAACGAGAATAGTTGAAAAATCTCGTGTTCCAGCAGTTTTTCCTCAATTTCCTCTGAAATATCAGGCGAAATGAAGAATCCTGGAAAAATAAATCGTTCCAGTGGTTTTACTTACATTTCACTGGTACAAACGGCCAGGATCGAGAATATTTGAAAAATCTGGTGTTCCAGCAGTTTTTCCTGAATTTCCTCTGAAATATCAGGCGAAATGAAGAATCCTGGAAAAATAAATCGTTCCAGTGGTTTTACTTACATTTCACTGGTACAAACGGCCAGGATCGAGAATATTTGAAAAATCTCGTGTTCCAGCAGTTTTTCCTCAATTTCCACTGAAATATCAGGCGAAATGAAGAATCTTGGAAAAATAAAGCGTTCCAGTGGTTCTACTTACATTTCACTGGTACAAACGGCCAGTATCGAGAATATTTGAAAAACCTCGTGTTCCAGTAGTTTTTCCTCAATTTCCACTGAAATATCAGGCGAAATTAAGAATCTTGGAAAAATAAATCGTTCCAGTGGTTTTACTTACATTTCACTGGTACAAACGGCCAGTATCGAAAATTTTTGAAAAATCTCGTGTTCCAGTAGTTTTTCCTCAATTTCCACTGAAATATAGGGCGAAATGAAGAATCTTGGAAAAATAATGCGTTCCAGTGGTTTTACTTACATTTCATTGGTACAAACGGCCAGTATCGAGAATATTTGAAAAATCTCGTGTTCCAGTAGTTTTTCCTCAATTTCCACTGAAATATCAGGCGAAATGAAGAATCTTGGAAAAATAAAGCGTTCCAGTGGTTCTACTTACATTTCACTGGTACAAACGGCCAGTATCGAGAATATTTGAAAAACCTCGTGTTCCAGTAGTTTTTCCTCAATTTCCACTGAAATATCAGGCGAAATTAAGAATCTTGGAAAAATAAATCGTTCCAGTGGTTTTACTTACATTTCACTGGTACAAACGGCCAGTATCGAAAATTTTTGAAAAATCTCGTGTTCCAGTAGATTTTCCTCAATTTCCACTGAAATATAGGGCGAAATGAAGAATCTTGGAAAAATAAGACGTTCCAGTGGTTTTACTCACATTTCACTGGTACAAACGGCCAGTATCGAGAATATTTGAAAAATCTCGTGTTCCAGTGGTTTTTCCTCAATTTCCACTGAAATATCAGGCGAAATGAAGAATCTTGGAAAAATAAATCGTTCCAGTGGTTTTACTTACATTTCATTGGTACAAACGGCCAGTATCGAGAATATTTGAAAAATCTCGTGTTCCAGTGGTTTTTCCTCAATTTCCACTGAAATATCAGGCGAAATGAAGAATCTTGGAAAAATAAATCGTTCAGTGGTTTTACTTACATTTCACTGGTACAAACGGCCAGTATCGAGAATAGTTGAAAAATCTCGTGTTCCAGAAGTTTTTCCTGAATTTCCACTGAAATATTAGGCGAAATGAAGAATCTTGGAAAAATAAAGCGTTCCAGTGGTTTTACTCACATTTCACTGGTACAAACGGCCAATATCGAGAATATTTGAAAAATCTCGTGTTCCAGCAGTTTTTCCTCAATTTCCACTGAAATATCAGGCGAAATGAAGAATCTTGGAAAAATAAAGCGTTCCAGTGGTTTTACTTACATTTCACTGGTACAAACGGCCAGTATCGAGAATATTTGAAAAATCTCGTGTTCCAGTGGTTTTTCCTCAATTTCCACTGAAATATCAGGCGAAATGAAGAATCTTGGAAAAATAAATCGTTCCAGTGGTTTTACTTACATTTCACTGGTACAAACGGCCAGTATCGAGAATAGTTGAAAAATCTCGTGTTCCAGAAGTTTTTCCTGAATTTCCACTGAAATATTAGTCGAAATGAAGAATCTTGTAAAAATAAAGCGTTCCAGTGGTTTTACTCACATTTCACTGGTACAAACGGCCAATATCGAGAATATTTCAAAAATCTCGTGTTCCAGCAGTTTTTCCTCAATTTCCACTGAAATATCAGGCGAAATGAAGAATCTTGGAAAAATAAATCGTTCCAGTGGTTTTACTCACATTTCACTGGTACAAACGGCCAATATCGAGAATATTTGAAAAATCTCGTGTTCCAGCAGTTTTTCCTCAATTTCCACTGAAATATCAGGCGAAATGAAGAATCTTGGAAAATTAAATCGTTCCAGTGGTTTTACTTACATTTCATTGGTACAAACGGCCAGTATCGAGAATATTTGAAAAATCTCGTGTTCCAGTGGTTTTTCCTCAATTTCCACTGAAATATCAGGCGAAATGAAGAATCTTGGAAAAATAAATCGTTCCAGTGGTTTTACTTACATTTCACTGGTACAAACGGCCAGTATCGAGAATAGTTGAAAAATCTCGTGTTCCAGCAGTTTTTCCTCAATTTCCTCTGAAATATCAGGCGAAATGAAGAATCTTGGAAAAATAAATCGTTCCAGTGGTTTTACTTACATTTCACTGGTACAAACGGGCAGGATCGAGAATATTTGAAAAATCTGGTGTTCCAGCAGTTTTTCCTGAATTTCCTCTGAAATATCAGGCGAAATGAAGAATCTTGGAAAAATAAAGCGTTCCAGTGGTTTTAATTACATTTCACTGGTACAAACGGCCAGTATCGAGAATATCTGAAAAATCTCGTGTTCCAGTAGTTTTTCCTCAATTTCCACTGAAATATCAGCCGAAATGAAGAATCTCGGAAAAATAAATCGTTCCAGTGGTTTTACTTACATTTCACTTTTACAAACGGCCAGTATCGAGAATATTTGAAAAATCTCGTGTTCCAGTAGTTTTTCCTCAATTCCTTCTGAAATATCAGGCGAAATGAAGAATCTTGGAAAAATAAGACGTTCCAGTGGTTTTACTTACATTTCACTGGTACAAACGGCCAGTATCGAGAATATTTGAAAAATCTCGTGTTCCAGCTGTTTTTCCTCAATTTCTACTGAAATATCAGGCGAAATGAAGAATCTTTGAAAAATAAATCGTTTCAGTGGTTTTACTTACATTTCACTGGTACAAACGGCCAGTATCGAGAATATTTGAAAAATCTCATGTTCCAGCAGTTTTTCCTCAATTTCCACTGAAATATCAGGCGAAATGAAGAATCTCGGAAAAATAAAGCGTTCAAGTGGTTTTACTTACATTTCACTGGTACAAACGGCCAGTATCGAGAATATTTGAAAAACCACGTGTGCCAGTAGTTTTTCCTCAATTTCCACTGAAATATCAGGCGAAATGAAGAATCTTGAAAAAATAAATCGTTCCAGTGGTTTTACTTACATTTCACTGGTACAAACGGCCAGTAACGAGAATATTTGAAAAATCTCGTGTTCCAGTAGTTTTTCCTCAATTTCCACTGAAATATAGGGCGAAATGAAGAATCTTGGAAAAATAAAGCGTTCCAGTGGTTCTACTTACATTTCATTGGTACAAACGGCCAGTATCGAGAATATTTGAAAAATCTCGTGTTCCAGCAGTTTTTCCTCAATTTCCACTGAAATATCAGGCGAAATGAAGAATCTTGGAAAAATAAAGCGTTCCAGTGCTTCTACTTACATTTCACTGGTACAAACGGCCAGTATCGAGAATATTTGAAAAACCTCGTGTTCCAGTAGTTTTTCCTCAATTTCCACTGAAATATTAGGCGAAATGAAGAATCTTGGAAAAATAAATCGTTCCAGTGGTTTTACTTACATTTCACTGGTACAAACGGCCAGTATCGAAAATTTTTGAAAAATCTCGTGTTCCAGTAGTTTTTCCTCAATTTCCACTGAAGTATAGGGCGAAATGAAGAATCTTGGAAAAATAAGACGTTCCAGTGGTTTTACTCACATTTCACTGGTACAAACGGCCAATATCGAGAATATTTGAAAAATCTCGTGTTCCAGAAGTTTTTCCTCAATAAACACTGAAATATTAGGCGAAATGAAGAATCTTGGAAAAATAAATCGTTCCAGTGGTTTTACTTACATTTCACTGGTACAAACGGCCAGTAACGAGAATATTTGAAAAATCTCGTGTTCCAGTAGTTTTTCCTCAATTTCCACTGAAATATCAGCCGAAATGAAGAATCTCGGAAAAATAAATCGTTCCAGTGGTTTTACTTACATTTCACTGGTACAAACGGCCAGTATCGAAAATTTTTGAAAAATCTCGTGTTCCAGTAGTTTTTCCTCAATTTCCACTGAAGTATAGGGCGAAATGAAGAATCTTGGAAAAATAAGACGTTCCAGTGGTTTTACTCACATTTCACTGGTACAAACGGCCAATATCGAGAATATTTGAAAAATCTCGTGTTCCAGAAGTTTTTCCTCAATAAACACTGAAATTTTAGGCGAAATGAAGAATCTTGGAAAAATAAAGCGTTCCAGTGGTTCTACTTACATTTCACTGGTACAAACGGCCAGTATCGAGAATATTTGAAAAACCTCGTGTTCCAGTAGTTTTTCCTCAATTTCCACTGAAATATCAGGCGAAATGAAGAATCTCGGAAAAATAAAGCGTTCAAGTGGTTTTACTTACATTTCACTGGTACAAACGGCCAGTATCGAGAATATTTGAAAAATCTCGTGTTCCAGCAGTTTTTCCTCAATTTCCACTGAAATATCAGGCGAAATGAAGAATCTTTGAAAAATAAGACGTTCCAGTGGTTTTACTCACATTTCACTGGTACAAACGGCCAATATCGAGAATATTTGAAAAATCTCGTGTTCCAGAAGTTTTTCCTCAATAAACACTGAAATATTAGGCGAAATGAAGAATCTTGGAAAAATAAAGCGTTCCAGTGGTTCTACTTACATTTCACTGGTACAAACGGCCAGTATCGAGAATATTTGAAAAACCTCGTGTTCCAGTAGTTTTTCCTCAATTTCCACTGAAATATCAGGCGAAATGAAGAATCTCGGAAAAATAAAGCGTTCAAGTGGTTTTACTTACATTTCACTGGTACAAACGGCCAGTATCGAGAATATTTGAAAAATCTCGTGTTCCAGCAGTTTTTCCTCAATTTCCACTGAAATATCAGGCGAAATGAAGAATCTTTGAAAAATAAATCGTTCCAGTGGTTTTACTTACATTTCACTGGTACAAACGGCCAGTAACGAGAATATTTGAAAAATCTCGCGTTCCAGTAGTTTTTCCTCAATTTCCACTAAAATATAGGGCGAAATGAAGAATCTTGTAAAAATAAATCGTTCCAGTGGTTCTGCTTACATTTCACTGGTACAAACGGCCAGTATCGAGAATATTTGAAAAATCTGGTGTTCCAGTAGTTTTTCCCCAATTTCCTCTGAAATATCAGGCGAATTGAAGAATCTTGGAAAAATAAGACGTTCCAGTGGTTTTACTCACATTTCACTGGTACAAACGGCCAGTATCGAGAATATCTGAAAAATCTCGTGTTCCAGCAGTTTTTCCTCAATTTCCACTGAAATATAAGGCGAAATGAAGAATCTTGGAAAAATATGACGTTCCAGTGGTTTAACTCACATTTCACTGGTACAAACAGCCAATATCGAGAATGTTTGAAAAATCTCGTGTTCCAGAAGTTTTTCCTCAATTTCCACTGAAATATCGGGCGAAATGAAGAATCTAGGAAAAATAAAGCGTTCCAGTGATTTTACTAACATTTCACTGGTACAAACGGCCAGTATCGAGAATATTTGAAAAATCTCGTGTTCCAGCAGTTTTTCCTCAATTTCCACTGAAATATAGGGCGAAATGAAGAATCTTGGAAAAATAAGACGTTCCAGTGGTTTTACTCGCATTTCACTGGTACAAACGGCCAGTATCGAGAATATTTGAAAAATCTGGTGTTCCAGTAGTTTTTCCTCAATTTCCACTGAAATATCAGGCGAAATGAAGAATCTTGGAAAAATAAAGCGTTCCAGTGGTTCTACTTACATTTCATTGGTACAAACGGCCAGTATCGAGAATATTTGAAAAATCTCGTGTTCCAGCAGTTTTTCCTCAATTTCCACTGAAATATCAGGCGAAATGAAGAATCTTGGAAAAATAAAGCGTTCCAGTGGTTCTACTTACATTTCACTGGTACAAACGGCCAGTATCGAGAATATTTGAAAAACCTCGTGTTCCAGTAGTTTTTCCTCAATTTCCACTGAAATATCAGGCGAAATGAAGAATCTTGGAAAAATAAATCGTTCCAGTGGTTTTACTTACATTTCACTGGTACAAACGGCCAGTATCGAAAATTTTTGAAAAATCTCGTGTTCCAGTAGTTTTTCCTCAATTTCCACTGAAGTATAGGGCGAAATGAAGAATCTTGGAAAAATAAGACGTTCCAGTGGTTCTACTTACATTTCAGTGGTACAAACGGCCAGTATCGAGAATATTTGAAAAACCTCGTGTTCCAGTAGTTTTTCCTCAATTTCCACTGAAATATCAGGCGAAATGAAGAATCTTGGAAAAATAAAGCGTTCCATTGGTTTTTCTTACACTTCACTGGTACAAACGGCCAGTATCGAGAATATTTGAAAAATCTCGTGTTCCAGCAGTTTTTCCTCAATTCCCTCTGAAATATAGGGCGAAATGAAGAATCTTGGAAAAATAAGACGTTCCAGTGGTTTTACTCACATTTCACTGGTACAAACGGCCAGTATCGAAAATTTTTGAAAAATCTCGTGTTCCAGTGGTTTTTCCTCAATTTCCACTGAAATATCAGGCGAAATGAAGAATCTTGGAAAAATAAATCGTTCCAGTGGTTTTACTTACATTTCACTGGTACAAACGGCCAGTATCGAGAATAGTTGAAAAATCTCGTGTTCCAGCAGTTTTTCCTCAATTTCCTCTGAAATATCAGGCGAAATGAAGAATCCTGGAAAAATAAATCGTTCCAGTGGTTTTACTTACATTTCACTGGTACAAACGGCCAGGATCGAGAATATTTGAAAAATCTGGTGTTCCAGCAGATTTTCCTCAATTTCCACTGAAATATCAGGCGAAATGAAGAATCTTGGAAAAATAAAGCGTTCCAGTGGTTTTACTTACATTTCACTGGTACAAACGGCCAGTATCGAGAATATTTGAAAAATCTCGTGTTCCAGTGGTTTTTCCTCAATTCCCTCTGAAATATAGGGCGAAATGAAGAATCTTGGAAAAATAAGACGTTCCAGTGGTTTTACTCACATTTCACTGGTACAAACGGCCAGTATCGAAAATTTTTGAAAAATCTCGTGTTCCAGTGGTTTTTCCTCAATTTCCACTGAAATATCAGGCGAAATGAAGAATCTTGGAAAAATAAATCGTTCCAGTGGTTTTACTTACATTTCACTGGTACAAACGGCCAGTATCGAGAATAGTTGAAAAATCTCGTGTTCCAGCAGTTTTTCCTCAATTTCCTCTGAAATATCAGGCGAAATGAAGAATCCTGGAAAAATAAATCGTTCCAGTGGATTTACTTACATTTCACTGGTACAAACGGCCAGTATCGAGAATATTTGAAAAATCTCGTGTTCCAGCAGTTTTTCCTCAATTTCCACTGAAATATCAGGCGAAATGAAGAATCTTGGAAAAATAAAGCGTTCCAGTGGTTCTACTTACATTTCACTGGTACAAACGGCCAGTATCGAGAATATTTGAAAAACCTCGTGTTCCAGTAGTTTTTCCTCAATTTCCACTGAAATATCAGGCGAAATTAAGAATCTTGGAAAAATAAATCGTTCCAGTGGTTTTACTTACATTTCACTGGTACAAACGGCCAGTATCGAAAATATTTGAAAAATCTCGTGTTCCAGTAGATTTTCCTCAATTTCCACTGAAATATAGGGCGAAATGAAGAATCTCGGAAAAATAAATCGTTCCAGTGGTTTTACTTACATTTCATTGGTACAAACGGCCAGTATCGAGAATATTTGAAAAATCTCGTGTTCCAGTGGTTTTTCCTCAATTTCCACTGAAATATCAGGCGAAATGAAGAATCTTGGAAAAATAAATCGTTCCAGTGGTTTTACTTACATTTCACTGGTACAAACGGCCAGTATCGAGAATAGTTGAAAAATCTCGTGTTCCAGAAGTTTTTCCTGAATTTCCACTGAAATATTAGGCGAAATGAAGAATCTCGGAAAAATAAATCGTTCCAGTGGTTTTACTTACATTTCATTGGTACAAACGGCCAGTATCGAGAATATTTGAAAAATCTCGTGTTCCAGTGGTTTTTCCTCAATTTCCACTGAAATATCAGGCGAAATGAAGAATCTTGGAAAAATAAATCGTTCCAGTGGTTTTACTTACATTTCACTGGTACAAACGGCCAGTATCGAGAATAGTTGAAAAATCTCGTGTTCCAGAAGTTTTTCCTGAATTTCCACTGAAATATTAGGCGAAATGAAGAATCTTGGAAAAATAAATCGTTCCAGTGGTTTTACTTACATTTCACTGGTACAAACGGCCAGTATCGAGAATAGTTGAAAAATCTCGTGTTCCAGAAGTTTTTCCTCAATTTCCACTGAAATATCAGGCGAAATGAAGAATCTTGGAAAATTAAATCGTTCCAGTGGTTTTACTCACATTTCACTGGTACAAACGGCCAGTATCGAGAATAGTTGAAAAATCTCGTGTTCCAGCAGTTTTTCCTCAATTTCCTCTGAAATATCAGGCGAAATGAAGAATCTTGGAAAATTAAATCGTTCCAGTGATTTTACTTACATTTCACTGGTACAAACGGCCAGTATCGAGAATAGTTGAAAAATCTCGTGTTCCAGCAGTTTTTCCTCAATTTCCTCTGAAACATCAGGCGAAATGAAGAATCCTGGAAAAATAAATCGTTCCAGTGGTTTTACTTACATTTCACTGGTACAAACGGCCAGGATCGAGAATATTTGAAAAATCTGGTGTTCCAGCAGTTTTTCCTGAATTTCCTCTGAAATATCAGGCGAAATGAAGAATCCTGGAAAAATAAATCGTTCCAGTGGTTTTACTTACATTTCACTGGTACAAACGGCCAGGATCGAGAATATTTGAAAAATCTCGTGTTCCAGCAGTTTTTCCTCAATTTCCACTGAAATATCAGGCGAAATGAAGAATCTTGGAAAAATAAAGCGTTCCAGTGGTTCTACTTACATTTCACTGGTACAAACGGCCAGTATCGAGAATATTTGAAAAACCTCGTGTTCCAGTAGTTTTTCCTCAATTTCCACTGAAATATCAGGCGAAATTAAGAATCTTGGAAAAATAAATCGTTCCAGTGGTTTTACTTACATTTCATTGGTACAAACGGCCAGTATCGAGAATATTTGAAAAATCTCGTGTTCCAGTGGTTTTTCCTCAATTTCCACTGAAATATCAGGCGAAATGAAGAATCTTGGAAAAATAAATCGTTCCAGTGGTTTTACTTACATTTCACTGGTACAAACGGCCAGTATCGAGAATAGTTGAAAAATCTCGTGTTCCAGAAGTTTTTCCTGAATTTCCACTGAAATATTAGGCGAAATGAAGAATCTTGTAAAAATAAAGCGTTCCAGTGGTTTTACTCACATTTCACTGGTACAAACGGCCAATATCGAGAATATTTCAAAAATCTCGTGTTCCAGCAGTTTTTCCTCAATTTCCACTGAAATATCAGGCGAAATGAAGAATCTTGGAAAAATAAATCGTTCCAGTGGTTTTACTCACATTTCACTGGTACAAACGGCCAATATCGAGAATATTTGAAAAATCTCGTGTTCCAGCAGTTTTTCCTCAATTTCCACTGAAATATCAGGCGAAATGAAGAATCTTGGAAAATTAAATCGTTCCAGTGGTTTTACTTACATTTCATTGGTACAAACGGCCAGTATCGAGAATATTTGAAAAATCTCGTGTTCCAGTGGTTTTTCCTCAATTTCCACTGAAATATCAGGCGAAATGAAGAATCTTGGAAAAATAAATCGTTCCAGTGGTTTTACTTACATTTCACTGGTACAAACGGCCAGTATCGAGAATAGTTGAAAAATCTCGTGTTCCAGCAGTTTTTCCTCAATTTCCTCTGAAATATCAGGCGAAATGAAGAATCTTGGAAAAATAAAGCGTTCCAGTGGTTTTACTTACATTTCACTGGTACAAACGGGCAGGATCGAGAATATTTGAAAAATCTGGTGTTCCAGCAGTTTTTCCTGAATTTCCTCTGAAATATCAGGCGAAATGAAGAATCTTGGAAAAATAAAGCGTTCCAGTGGTTTTAATTACATTTCACTGGTACAAACGGCCAGTATCGAGAATATCTGAAAAATCTCGTGTTCCAGTAGTTTTTCCTCAATTTCCACTGAAATATCAGCCGAAATGAAGAATCTCGGAAAAATAAATCGTTCCAGTGGTTTTACTTACATTTCACTTTTACAAACGGCCAGTATCGAGAATATTTGAAAAATCTCGTGTTCCAGTAGTTTTTCCTCAATTCCTTCTGAAATATCAGGCGAAATGAAGAATCTTGGAAAAATAAGACGTTCCAGTGGTTTTACTTACATTTCACTGGTACAAACGGCCAGTATCGAGAATATTTGAAAAATCTCGTGTTCCAGCTGTTTTTCCTCAATTTCTACTGAAATATCAGGCGAAATGAAGAATCTTTGAAAAATAAATCGTTTCAGTGGTTTTACTTACATTTCACTGGTACAAACGGCCAGTATCGAGAATATTTGAAAAATCTCATGTTCCAGCAGTTTTTCCTCAATTTCCACTGAAATATTAGGCGAAATGAAGAATCTCGGAAAAATAAAGCGTTCAAGTGGTTTTACTTACATTTCACTGGTACAAACGGCCAGTATCGAGAATATTTGAAAAACCACGTGTGCCAGTAGTTTTTCCTCAATTTCCACTGAAATATCAGGCGAAATGAAGAATCTTGGAAAAATAAATCGTTCCAGTGGTTTTACTTACATTTCACTGGTACAAACGGCCAGTAACGAGAATATTTGAAAAATCTCGTGTTCCAGTAGTTTTTCCTCAATTTCCACTGAAATATAGGGCGAAATGAAGAATCTTGGAAAAATAAAGCGTTCCAGTGGTTCTACTTACATTTCATTGGTACAAACGGCCAGTATCGAGAATATTTGAAAAATCTCGTGTTCCAGCAGTTTTTCCTCAATTTCCACTGAAATATCAGGCGAAATGAAGAATCTTGGAAAAATAAAGCGTTCCAGTGGTTCTACTTACATTTCACTGGTACAAACGGCCAGTATCGAGAATATTTGAAAAACCTCGTGTTCCAGTAGTTTTTCCTCAATTTCCACTGAAATATCAGGCGAAATGAAGAATCTTGGAAAAATAAATCGTTCCAGTGGTTTTACTTACATTTCACTGGTACAAACGGCCAGTATCGAAAATTTTTGAAAAATCTCGTGTTCCAGTAGTTTTTCCTCAATTTCCACTGAAGTATAGGGCGAAATGAAGAATCTTGGAAAAATAAGACGTTCCAGTGGTTTTACTCACATTTCACTGGTACAAACGGCCAATATCGAGAATATTTGAAAAATCTCGTGTTCCAGAAGTTTTTCCTCAATAAACACTGAAATATTAGGCGAAATGAAGAATCTTGGAAAAATAAATCGTTCCAGTGGTTTTACTTACATTTCACTGGTACAAACGGCCAGTAACGAGAATATTTGAAAAATCTCGTGTTCCCGTAGTTTTTCCTCAATTTCCACTGAAATATCAGCCGAAATGAAGAATCTCGGAAAAATAAATCGTTCCAGTGGTTTTACTTACATTTCACTGGTACAAACGGCCAGTATCGAAAATTTTTGAAAAATCTCGTGTTCCAGTAGTTTTTCCTCAATTTCCACTGAAGTATAGGGCGAAATGAAGAATCTTGGAAAAATAAGACGTTCCAGTGGTTTTACTCACATTTCACTGGTACAAACGGCCAATATCGAGAATATTTGAAAAATCTCGTGTTCCAGAAGTTTTTCCTCAATAAACACTGAAATTTTAGGCGAAATGAAGAATCTTGGAAAAATAAAGCGTTCCAGTGGTTCTACTTACATTTCACTGGTACAAACGGCCAGTATCGAGAATATTTGAAAAACCTCGTGTTCCAGTAGTTTTTCCTCAATTTCCACTGAAATATCAGGCGAAATGAAGAATCTCGGAAAAATAAAGCGTTCCAGTGGTTCTACTTACATTTCACTGGTACAAACGGCCAGTATCGAGAATATTTGAAAAACCTCGTGTTCCAGTAGTTTTTCCTCAATTTCCACTGAAATATCAGGCGAAATTAAGAATCTTGGAAAAATAAATCGTTCCAGTGGTTTTACTTACATTTCACTGGTACAAACGGCCAGTATCGAAAATTTTTGAAAAATCTCGTGTTCCAGTAGATTTTCCTCAATTTCCACTGAAATATAGGGCGAAATGAAGAATCTCGGAAAAATAAATCGTTCCAGTGGTTTTACTTACATTTCATTGGTACAAACGGCCAGTATCGAGAATATTTGAAAAATCTCGTGTTCCAGTGGTTTTTCCTCAATTTCCACTGAAATATCAGGCGAAATGAAGAATCTTGGAAAAATAAATCGTTCCAGTGGTTTTACTTACATTTCACTGGTACAAACGGCCAGTATCGAGAATAGTTGAAAAATCTCGTGTTCCAGAAGTTTTTCCTGAATTTCCACTGAAATATTAGGCGAAATGAAGAATCTCGGAAAAATAAATCGTTCCAGTGGTTTTACTTACATTTCATTGGTACAAACGGCCAGTATCGAGAATATTTGAAAAATCTCGTGTTCCAGTGGTTTTTCCTCAATTTCCACTGAAATATCAGGCGAAATGAAGAATCTTGGAAAAATAAATCGTTCCAGTGGTTTTACTTACATTTCACTGGTACAAACGGCCAGTATCGAGAATAGTTGAAAAATCTCGTGTTCCAGAAGTTTTTCCTGAATTTCCACTGAAATATTAGGCGAAATGAAGAATCTTGGAAAAATAAAGCGTTCCAGTGGTTTTACTTACATTTCACTGGTACAAACGGCCAGTATCGAGAATAGTTGAAAAATCTCGTGTTCCAGAAGTTTTTCCTCAATTTCCACTGAAATATCAGGCGAAATGAAGAATCTTGGAAAATTAAATCGTTCCAGTGGTTTTACTCACATTTCACTGGTACAAACGGCCAGTATCGAGAATAGTTGAAAAATCTCGTGTTCCAGCAGTTTTTCCTCAATTTCCTCTGAAATATCAGGCGAAATGAAGAATCTTGGAAAATTAAATCGTTCCAGTGGTTTTACTTACATTTCACTGGTACAAACGGCCAGTATCGAGAATAGTTGAAAAATCTCGTGTTCCAGCAGTTTTTCCTCAATTTCCTCTGAAACATCAGGCGAAATGAAGAATCCTGGAAAAATAAATCGTTCCAGTGGTTTTACTTACATTTCACTGGTACAAACGGCCAGGATCGAGAATATTTGAAAAATCTGGTGTTCCAGCAGTTTTTCCTGAATTTCCTCTGAAATATCAGGCGAAATGAAGAATCCTGGAAAAATAAATCGTTCCAGTGGTTTTACTTACATTTCACTGGTACAAACGGCCAGGATCGAGAATATTTGAAAAATCTCGTGTTCCAGCAGTTTTTCCTCAATTTCCACTGAAATATCAGGCGAAATGAAGAATCTTGGAAAAATAAAGCGTTCCAGTGGTTCTACTTACATTTCACTGGTACAAACGGCCAGTATCGAGAATATTTGAAAAACCTCGTGTTCCAGTAGTTTTTCCTCAATTTCCACTGAAATATCAGGCGAAATTAAGAATCTTGGAAAAATAAATCGTTCCAGTGGTTTTACTTACATTTCATTGGTACAAACGGCCAGTATCGAGAATATTTGAAAAATCTCGTGTTCCAGTGGTTTTTCCTCAATTTCCACTGAAATATCAGGCGAAATGAAGAATCTTGGAAAAATAAATCGTTCCAGTGGTTTTACTTACATTTCACTGGTACAAACGGCCAGTATCGAGAATAGTTGAAAAATCTCGTGTTCCAGAAGTTTTTCCTGAATTTCCACTGAAATATTAGGCGAAATGAAGAATCTTGTAAAAATAAAGCGTTCCAGTGGTTTTACTCACATTTCACTGGTACAAACGGCCAATATCGAGAATATTTCAAAAATCTCGTGTTCCAGCAGTTTTTCCTCAATTTCCACTGAAATATCAGGCGAAATGAAGAATCTTGGAAAAATAAATCGTTCCAGTGGTTTTACTCACATTTCACTGGTACAAACGGCCAATATCGAGAATATTTGAAAAATCTCGTGTTCCAGCAGTTTTTCCTCAATTTCCACTGAAATATCAGGCGAAATGAAGAATCTTGGAAAATTAAATCGTTCCAGTGGTTTTACTTACATTTCATTGGTACAAACGGCCAGTATCGAGAATATTTGAAAAATCTCGTGTTCCAGTGGTTTTTCCTCAATTTCCACTGAAATATCAGGCGAAATGAAGAATTTTGGAAAAATAAATCGTTCCAGTGGTTTTACTTACATTTCACTGGTACAAACGGCCAGTATCGAGAATAGTTGAAAAATCTCGTGTTCCAGCAGTTTTTCCTCAATTTCCTCTGAAATATCAGGCGAAATGAAGAATCTTGGAAAAATAAATCGTTCCAGTGGTTTTACTTACATTTCACTGGTACAAACGGGCAGGATCGAGAATATTTGAAAAATCTGGTGTTCCAGCAGTTTTTCCTGAATTTCCTCTGAAATATCAGGCGAAATGAAGAATCTTGGAAAAATAAAGCGTTCCAGTGGTTTTAATTACATTTCACTGGTACAAACGGCCAGTATCGAGAATATCTGAAAAATCTCGTGTTCCAGTAGTTTTTCCTCAATTTCCACTGAAATATCAGCCGAAATGAAGAATCTCGGAAAAATAAATCGTTCCAGTGGTTTTACTTACATTTCACTTTTACAAACGGCCAGTATCGAGAATATTTGAAAAATCTCGTGTTCCAGTAGTTTTTCCTCAATTCCTTCTGAAATATCAGGCGAAATGAAGAATCTTGGAAAAATAAGACGTTCCAGTGGTTTTACTTACATTTCACTGGTACAAACGGCCAGTATCGAGAATATTTGAAAAATCTCGTGTTCCAGCTGTTTTTCCTCAATTTCTACTGAAATATCAGGCGAAATGAAGAATCTTTGAAAAATAAATCGTTTCAGTGGTTTTACTTACATTTCACTGGTACAAACGGCCAGTATCGAGAATATTTGAAAAATCTCATGTTCCAGCAGTTTTTCCTCAATTTCCACTGAAATATCAGGCGAAATGAAGAATCTCGGAAAAATAAAGCGTTCAAGTGGTTTTACTTACATTTCACTGGTACAAACGGCCAGTATCGAGAATATTTGAAAAACCACGTGTGCCAGTAGTTTTTCCTCAATTTCCACTGAAATATCAGGCGAAATGAAGAATCTTGGAAAAATAAATCGTTCCAGTGGTTTTACTTACATTTCACTGGTACAAACGGCCAGTAACGAGAATATTTGAAAAATCTCGTGTTCCAGTAGTTTTTCCTCAATTTCCACTGAAATATAGGGCGAAATGAAGAATCTTGGAAAAATAAAGCGTTCCAGTGGTTCTACTTACATTTCATTGGTACAAACGGCCAGTATCGAGAATATTTGAAAAATCTCGTGTTCCAGCAGTTTTTCCTCAATTTCCACTGAAATATCAGGCGAAATGAAGAATCTTGGAAAAATAAAGCGTTCCAGTGGTTCTACTTACATTTCACTGGTACAAACGGCCAGTATCGAGAATATTTGAAAAACCTCGTGTTCCAGTAGTTTTTCCTCAATTTCCACTGAAATATCAGGCGAAATGAAGAATCTTGGAAAAATAAATCGTTCCAGTGGTTTTACTTACATTTCACTGGTACAAACGGCCAGTATCGAAAATTTTTGAAAAATCTCGTGTTCCAGTAGTTTTTCCTCAATTTCCACTGAAGTATAGGGCGAAATGAAGAATCTTGGAAAAATAAGACGTTCCAGTGGTTTTACTCACATTTCACTGGTACAAACGGCCAATATCGAGAATATTTGAAAAATCTCGTGTTCCAGAAGTTTGTCCTCAATAAACACTGAAATATTAGGCGAAATGAAGAATCTTGGAAAAATAAATCGTTCCAGTGGTTTTACTTACATTTCACTGGTACAAACGGCCAGTAACGAGAATATTTGAAAAATCTCGTGTTCCAGTAGTTTTTCCTCAATTTCCACTGAAATATCAGCCGAAATGAAGAATCTCGGAAAAATAAATCGTTCCAGTGGTTTTACTTACATTTCACTGGTACAAACGGCCAGTATCGAAAATTTTTGAAAAATCTCGTGTTCCAGTAGTTTTTCCTCAATTTCCACTGAAGTATAGGGCGAAATGAAGAATCTTGGAAAAATAAGACGTTCCAGTGGTTTTACTCACATTTCACTGGTACAAACGGCCAATATCGAGAATATTTGAAAAATCTCGTGTTCCAGAAGTTTTTCCTCAATAAACACTGAAATTTTAGGCGAAATGAAGAATCTTGGAAAAATAAAGCGTTCCAGTGGTTCTACTTACATTTCACTGGTACAAACGGCCAGTATCGAGAATATTTGAAAAACCTCGTGTTCCAGTAGTTTTTCCTCAATTTCCACTGAAATATCAGGCGAAATGAAGAATCTCGGAAAAATAAAGCGTTCAAGTGGTTTTACTTACATTTCACTGGTACAAACGGCCAGTATCGAGAATATTTGAAAAATCTCGTGTTCCAGCAGTTTTTCCTCAATTTCCACTGAAATATCAGGCGAAATGAAGAATCTTTGAAAAATAAGACGTTCCAGTGGTTTTACTCACATTTCACTGGTACAAACGGCCAATATCGAGAATATTTGAAAAATCTCGTGTTCCAGAAGTTTTTCCTCAATAAACACTGAAATATTAGGCGAAATGAAGAATCTTGGAAAAATAAAGCGTTCCAGTGGTTCTACTTACATTTCACTGGTACAAACGGCCAGTATCGAGAATATTTGAAAAACCTCGTGTTCCAGCAGTTTTTCCTCAATTTCCACTGAAATATCAGGCGAAATGAAGAATCTCGGAAAAATAAAGCGTTCAAGTGGTTTTACTTACATTTCACTGGTACAAACGGCCAGTATCGAGAATATTTGAAAAATCTCGTGTTCCAGCAGTTTTTCCTCAATTTCCACTGAAATATCAGGCGAAATGAAGAATCTTTGAAAAATAAATCGTTCCAGTGGTTTTACTTACATTTCACTGGTACAAACGGCCAGTAACGAGAATATTTGAAAAATCTCGCGTTCCAGTAGTTTTTCCTCAATTTCCACTAAAATATAGGGCGAAATGAAGAATCTTGTAAAAATAAATCGTTCCAGTGGTTCTGCTTACATTTCACTGGTACAAACGGCCAGTATCGAGAATATTTGAAAAATCTGGTGTTCCAGTAGTTTTTCCCCAATTTCCTCTGAAATATCAGGCGAATTGAAGAATCTTGGAAAAATAAGACGTTCCAGTGGTTTTACTCACATTTCACTGGTACAAACGGCCAGTATCGAGAATATTTGAAAAATCTCGTGTTCCAGCAGTTTTTCCTCAATTTCCACTGAAATATAAGGCGAAATGAAGAATCTTGGAAAAATATGACGTTCCAGTGGTTTAACTCACATTTCACTGGTACAAACAGCCAATATCGAGAATGTTTGAAAAATCTCGTGTTCCAGAAGTTTTTCCTCAATTTCCACTGAAATATCGGGCGAAATGAAGAATCTAGGAAAAATAAAGCGTTCCAGTGATTTTACTAACATTTCACTGGTACAAACGGCCAGTATCGAGAATATTTGAAAAATCTCGTGTTCCAGCAGTTTTTCCTCAATTTCCACTGAAATATAGGGCGAAATGAAGAATCTTGGAAAAATAAGACGTTCCAGTGGTTTTACTCGCATTTCACTGGTACAAACGGCCAGTATCGAGAATATTTGAAAAATCTGGTGTTCCAGTAGTTTTTCCTCAATTTCCACTGAAATATCAGGCGAAATGAAGAATCTTGGAAAAATAAAGCGTTCCAGTGGTTCTACTTACATTTCATTGGTACAAACGGCCAGTATCGAGAATATTTGAAAAATCTCGTGTTCCAGCAGTTTTTCCTCAATTTCCACTGAAATATCAGGCGAAATGAAGAATCTTGGAAAAATAAAGCGTTCCAGTGGTTCTACTTACATTTCACTGGTACAAACGGCCAGTATCGAGAATATTTGAAAAACCTCGTGTTCCAGTAGTTTTTCCTCAATTTCCACTGAAATATCAGGCGAAATGAAGAATCTTGGAAAAATAAATCGTTCCAGTGGTTTTACTTACATTTCACTGGTACAAACGGCCAGTATCGAAAATTTTTGAAAAATCTCGTGTTCCAGTAGTTTTTCCTCAATTTCCACTGAAGTATAGGGCGAAATGAAGAATCTTGGAAAAATAAGACGTTCCAGTGGTTCTACTTACATTTCAGTGGTACAAACGGCCAGTATCGAGAATATTTGAAAAACCTCGTGTTCCAGTAGTTTTTCCTCAATTTCCACTGAAATATCAGGCGAAATGAAGAATCTTGGAAAAATAAAGCGTTCCATTGGTTTTTCTTACACTTCACTGGTACAAACGGCCAGTATCGAGAATATTTGAAAAATCTCGTGTTCCAGTAGTTTTTCCTCAATTCCCTCTGAAATATAGGGCGAAATGAAGAATCTTGGAAAAATAAGACGTTCCAGTGGTTTTACTCACATTTCACTGGTACAAACGGCCAGTATCGAAAATTTTTGAAAAATCTCGTGTTCCAGTGGTTTTTCCTCAATTTCCACTGAAATATCAGGCGAAATGAAGAATCTTGGAAAAATAAATCGTTCCAGTGGTTTTACTTACATTTCACTGGTACAAACGGCCAGTATCGAGAATAGTTGAAAAATCTCGTGTTCCAGCAGTTTTTCCTCAATTTCCTCTGAAATATCAGGCGAAATGAAGAATCCTGGAAAAATAAATCGTTCCAGTGGTTTTACTTACATTTCACTGGTACAAACGGCCAGGATCGAGAATATTTGAAAAATCTGGTGTTCCAGCAGATTTTCCTCAATTTCCACTGAAATATCAGGCGAAATGAAGAATCTTGGAAAAATAAAGCGTTCCAGTGGTTTTACTTACATTTCACTGGTACAAACGGCCAGTATCGAGAATATTTGAAAAATCTCGTGTTCCAGTGGTTTTTCCTCAATTTCCACTGAAATATCAGGCGAAATGAAGAATCTTGGAAAAATAAAGCGTTCCATTGGTTTTTCTTACACTTCACTGGTACAAACGGCCAGTATCGAGAATATTTGAAAAATCTCGTGTTCCAGCAGTTTTTCCTCAATTCCCTCTGAAATATAGGGCGAAATGAAGAATCTTGGAAAAATAAGACGTTCCAGTGGTTTTACTCACATTTCACTGGTACAAACGGCCAGTATCGAAAATTTTTGAAAATCTCGTGTTCCAGTGGTTTTTCCTCAATTTCCACTGAAATATCAGGCGAAATGAAGAATCTTGGAAAAATAAATCGTTCCAGTGGTTTTACTTACATTTCACTGGTACAAACGGCCAGTATCGAGAATAGTTGAAAAATCTCGTGTTCCAGCAGTTTTTCCTCAATTTCCTCTGAAATATCAGGCGAAATGAAGAATCCTGGAAAAATAAATCGTTCCAGTGGATTTACTTACATTTCACTGGTACAAACGGCCAGTATCGAGAATATTTGAAAAATCTCGTGTTCCAGCAGTTTTTCCTCAATTTCCACTGAAATATCAGGCGAAATGAAGAATCTTGGAAAAATAAAGCGTTCCAGTGGTTCTACTTACATTTCACTGGTACAAACGGCCAGTATCGAGAATATTTGAAAAAACCTCGTGTTCCAGTAGTTTTTCCTCAATTTCCACTGAAATATCAGGCGAAATTAAGAATCTTGGAAAAATAAATCGTTCCAGTGGTTTTACTTACATTTCACTGGTACAAACGGCCAGTATCGAAAATTTTTGAAAAATCTCGTGTTCCAGTAGATTTTCCTCAATTTCCACTGAAATATAGGGCGAAATGAAGAATCTCGGAAAAATAAATCGTTCCAGTGGTTTTACTTACATTTCATTGGTACAAACGGCCAGTATCGAGAATATTTGAAAAATCTCGTGTTCCAGTGGTTTTTCCTCAATTTCCACTGAAATATCAGGCGAAATGAAGAATCTTGGAAAAATAAATCGTTCCAGTGGTTTTACTTACATTTCACTGGTACAAACGGCCAGTATCGAGAATAGTTGAAAAATCTCGTGTTCCAGAAGTTTTTCCTGAATTTCCACTGAAATATTAGGCGAAATGAAGAATCTTGGAAAAATAAAGCGTTCCAGTGGTTTTACTCACATTTCACTGGTACAAACGGCCAATATCGAGAATATTTGAAAAATCTCGTGTTCCAGCAGTTTTTCCTCAATTTCCACTGAAATATCAGGCGAAATGAAGAATCTTGGAAAAATAAAGCGTTCCAGTGGTTTTACTTACATTTCACTGGTACAAACGGCCAGTATCGAGAATATTTGAAAAATCTCGTGTTCCAGTGGTTTTTCCTCAATTTCCACTGAAATATCAGGCGAAATGAAGAATCTTGGAAAATTAAATCGTTCCAGTGGTTTTACTTACATTTCACTGGTACAAACGGCCAGAATCGAGAATAGTTGAAAAATCTCGTGTTCCAGCAGTTTTTCCTCAATTTCCTCTGAAATATCAGGCGAAATGAAGAATCCTGGAAAAATAAATCGTTCCAGTGGTTTTACTTACATTTCACTGGTACAAACGGCCAGGATCGAGAATATTTGAAAAATCTGGTGTTCCAGCAGTTTTTCCTGAATTTCCTCTGAAATATCAGGCGAAATGAAGAATCCTGGAAAAATAAATCGTTCCAGTGGTTCT